>WSTK01000050.1:0-26471 GCA_019616945.1 Ceratobasidium sp. 414
TCCGGGTCTCACCCAGCCCGTGCTCGTACCCGCGGGAACATCCACGCCACAACCCGGATTACCCATTTTACTCCCTAGTAAATACTAAGTCAATGTAATACGGGCCCTATCACGTGACCGTTGCCCAGCGTGGCTTTACCAATACTCCCACTGCCCTCGACCACGATCGTCTGTAGTTTGATCACATACTGACCCGTTCTTGCTGGTGCAACTGGAGCGACGTTGAGCATGACCGTGATACAATTTACTCCGTTATCTTCTCTTGTCCAGCCTGCATTCTGGCACGATTTAGTTCGCCTCAAGATTGATGTGCTGAAACTCTCGTCGGAATCCCAGACTGTGACCGCCTCCTATTCCGCTGGAAAATCTATCGTCGATCGCGAGACTGGTCAAGATGTTGCGTTGGGGTGCCAACTTGTTCTTGGTGGAGATGGGTTAAATCCAGAATCAAGGTAGTTTTTTTTTATTTCTTCCAGGTCGTGCTCTGACCATGATTTCAGCATACCCACGCACGCTGTGGGTGTGAAAGGAACCCTCAAGAACTATAATACCGTCGAGGATTTCAAAGCCGCTGACAAGTCGGCCCTTTTTAACGAACTGGCTGATGAACTTTGGTCCAACATGAACTCCGAAACAGGGCTAGCCGACCTCAGCTACCTTAACAAATTCCTTGTTTTAACTTTTGCCGATCTGAAAAAGTATAAATTCTTTTACTGGTTCGCTTTTCCCGCATTTGTTGCAAAACCCGCCTGGGAGATTGACGTACGTGGATGGCTTTCGGCGGAAGAACAGTTGGGACGCCAGGCGGTGAGCCTATATTCCGTAAATTTAACCCTTTCTTATCAGCGTTGTAGCTCGAATCAATCCACACAGCTGTATCAAATCCCCCCGGGGATGGCGCCTCTCATGTGGCTTTCTTCATCGCCCGACCAACCAAGTCAAGTTCCGGGGAAGTAACTTATGAAACAGCTTCCGTCGGACAATGGGGGTCATTCTTCAACGGAGTTGCCGATGACAAGGTAGAATTCTATCTATTGGGTATCGCACATCCAGCTGTCACTAAGTTTTGATGTGATTGCAGCGAATCTTAGGTTTCGTGGACCCATCCGCCAGTCCTCAAAGCCCTGGTTGGCCTCTACGCAACCTCCTTTCTCTGGTTTATACCCGGTTAGGCGTTAAAGGCCCTCTGAACGTGCTTGCCTGGCGAGACGCAGAGGCGCCCAGTTCGAACCGTGGCTGGCGTAGTCGATTGGGATTGGTCTCGGTCGCGGGTGGGCCGGCAGCCGCTGAAGAAACAGCTCGGCCGGCTGCGGTGGGCTGGGAGAAGAATACTCAAGGCAAACTTGCGCCTCGTTTAGCGGATCTCGCACCTATGATGGATCCAACCCGGTAAATATGGCTAGAACCCTCCAAGATTGTTGTCTCAGGCTGAACTATGAACGCCAGGTTGGCCGACCAAGCCGTAGATCTTAACTTGAAACTCATGCGATGGCGTATCTTGCCAGCATTGGATTTGGAGAAAGTTTCCAGCACAAAATGTCTATTGCTTGGCGCGGGAACGCTTGGGTGCTATGTCGCGCGAACCCTCATGGCAAGTTTTCACTCATACCCCTCCCTAAAATCCGCTGACTTTTGTCGTTATCTATTTCTGGTTGTACCAATTGCTTGTGATACCCACTCGGGGATCTCAACCTTACCAATTCGTCTCTCCTAACGCCGCATCGAAATGATCGCCGTCTACTCTACTCGAACTCTTCCTTTATGTGGTATTTTAGGGGTGGGGGGTTCGCACGATCACCTTCATTGACTCGGCACGAGTGTCGTTTTCGAACCCCGTTCGACAGCCACTCTTCGAATTCGTTGACTGCCTCGAGGGCGGAAAACCCAAGGCCGCATGTGCCGCTGAGAGCCTGAAGAAGATATTTCCTGGTGTGGTACGTGAGCTTATTTATTTCGTTTGATCGCCGCCTCGATCGGTGCCGCCAATGCATGGCTGGAAAATAGTGTGAATGGCCACCGGCACTCATTCGGGCACAGGTGTGGTGGCGTAGACTTGTATCACGCATGCGGTTGGGTTCGATCGAGGTCAACTGACTCCGTTTTATGAATAGAATGCAATGGGGGTTGATATGTCCATCCCAATGCCGGGTCATCCGATCCCCCCTGCTGCACTTGAGAGGACCAAGGCGGACGTTGCCAAGCTCGAGGCTCTTGTTGATGACCATGATGCCGTCTTCTTGCTTATGGATTCGCGGGAAAGCCGATGGTTACCGACAGTTTTAGGCGCGGCAAAGGGCAAGGTTAGAACCGGGCATGCCCCCTATTTTTCTGAATGGTAATGGCTGATAAGGGAAGTAGATTGTGATGAACGCCGCGCTAGGATTCGATTCTTTCCTCGTCATGCGGCATGGCGTTCGTGCTGCGCACTCGAGCGGCGAATCCCCAAGATTGGGGTGCTATTATTGCAACGACATCGTGGCCCCTGCGGATGTACGCGAGCCTTTCCCCTAACTCATTGTCGCGGGCTAACGAGCCTTTCTTCTTGTAGTCTCTCACGGATCGAACTCTAGACCAGATGTGCACGGTCACCCGACCTGGCTTGGCGGCGATCGCTTCGAGCAGCGCGGTCGAGATCCTTGTCTCGCTCCTACAACATCCCAAAGGGTAACCACATTCATTCGCTTACAGAAGTTCTGAGGCTGATATAAGTTTATGGTATCAAGAGTCAACGCACCTGCTTCAAAGCCAGGCGACGAAGATTCTGAGAGCGTCCTCGGCCTAGTCCCACACCAATTGCGAGGTTTCCTGGCACAATTCAACAATAAGCTTATCACTGGCGCAGCATACGACAAATGCACGGGTTGTTCCGAAATAGTAAGCCCGATGTGGTGACCATGCGTTTGTGGAGTGGCTGGCTTACGGGGAACGATCTGCGCAGGTGTTGAAAGAGTACGAGACCCGGGGATTCGAGATGATGTTGAAGGCATTTAACGAGACGGGATACTTAGAGAAGTTGACAGGACTGGATAAGCTTCACGCGGACAGTGAGGCTGCGATGGAAAGCGTGAACTGGGTTGACGAAGATGGAGATGGCGCAGATGATTTCTGAACGTGCATACCCAGTCCTGGGAGCTTGGGGAAGTAATGAATACTCGGTGAATTAACAGGTTGATTGTAAATGAATTATGTTTGTCTCCCAAGGAGGTAGATATAGCTGTGTATGTAAGCAATATAATAATTCATTAGGCAAAATAGACACCGAGGCTGATTATTATGCGTCAAAATGTCCCATGATGTCCGTGACTGCAGATTTCAAGTCCGTTTCTTACGTCAGATACCTTACACGAATTGCCCAAGCCAATCGCCCCAGTAAACCCTAGTAAGGGCAGGTTAGCGATGGCGCCCAAAGCATCATGCAACCTTGACTCACTTCATAGGCTTGATATCTACGATGGAACGGTCTGTGCCGACTCGCATACTACACGATAAGACGTTAGAAAGCGAGGGCGAGGACGGGCAAGCATGGCCTACTGGTAAGTTACTCTCGAGTTCTGTCCGGTCGCGTTATACTTGAGGAGGTTTTTGCCAGTCGCCTCATCAATAATCGTAATGTCCGCCCAACCGCTGGGACCCGACTTGACGATCCAAGTCTGATACGTGCTCTTTCCCGTAAACTGGTTCAACGGAATCGAAACGGATGGTGTAGATGTGTCCGTGAAAGCAAAGATTCCGGCCTGATTGTCGCGCACATCTAGGTAGACCGCGCTCGAGGGAGTGCCATCTTCTTCTTGAGAAGCGATCTCGACGAGTGGGCAGGAGTCCGAGGAGGTCGAGGTGAGTGAAGGGTCGACCTTCATCCTGAATGTGTATTTCCTAACTGAACCATCTGCCGGATGCGATGGGCCATCCAGGATGACATCCTGGATAATGCTACCAAAGGGAGACGTATCAAGGTTTTTGGTAGGGTCGCCGGATAGAGTGTAGACATAGCAAGTGGAGATTTTGCCATTGGCGGGACAACCGCCTTTGGCAAGATAACTAGTCCTGAAGTTAGTCATGACGGGAGGAACAAGTTGTGTGAATGCTTACCCTGAGGCATGATACTTGAAATTCCAGTCAGGCAGAGCTCCTTCGTGAACCTGGTTCCCATCCGCAATTACAGTTACTCGCTTGTCGAGTGTGGACAATTCTGCAGGAGCAGCAGAGACAGCCACGAACAAGACAGAAGCAGCGACGGCGAGGATATGCATAGCTGCGACGTGCGATTAGTTGGGTGACCGAAGAGCTGAGGTGAATAGATGTGTGCATCCCACATTAAATACTCAGTCGAACCCAGCGAGAAGGAGGTGAGAACCGCCTGCGCTGATCTCGGGGTTGGCTGTGCAATTGGACATTGCGCGGATCAACGCGAAATGGGACCACGACCGTGGCCGGGGCGGCCGTGTGCACAATAGAGGTGCACCCACGCGCAAGCAACCGAGACATTGCAGTGCTCCGCCGCACGCTGAATAACGTCAGACCGCCCCAGCACACAAACTCGGGGTTACGACATAGGCTCCAAGGTAAGAAATCCATGCTTGGCAAGTAGTCGAAGATTTTGCTCGTGGGCGGCAGACCGGCGAGAATCAAGTCCCGTCGTTGCGAAGTTACTGGCCGAGATCTGGGGCAGGCTGGGGTTGATGGTAACAGGTAACTTGGGTCACCTGATCGGATTATGCCGGAAGCAGACGGAACGATCCCATCCCCTATCAACATATCCCTTCGTCGACACCGCCGTTCTCCCCGAACCCGAGACACGAAATGGTGAGTTGATGACTGATATTGCTTTCAGGGAGACATGTTCCTCGCTGGGATAGTTTGACCGAGGACAGACGGGCACTAGGCTGGATGGCTTTCCGTGGAGTGGATGGACAAAAACGAAATACTGAATGACTCGTTCTAGGCCGCTGTCGAACTCGCCGCTACATACGCCGCCCTCATCCTCGCTGATGATGGAATTGATATCACCGCAAGTACCCGCCCCCGCTTGTTGAATCGGCACTCATTTGTGGTACTTCAGAGCGAGAAGATTCTCGCTGTCACGAGCGCCGCAGGAGTTGATTTGGAGCCTATCTGGGCGACTCTACTCGCGAAGGCACTGGAGGGGAAGAACGTGAAAGATCTCCTGTCCAACGTTGGAGGTGAGTCGCGCTTTCAATTGTTTTAGCCACAATTGGTGACACCCCTTCAAGGTGGAGGAGCCCCTGCGGCCGGTGCTGCAGCTCCTGCGGCAGCAGCCGGTGGGGCTGCGCCTGCAGAGGAGGCCAAGAAGGAGGAGAAAGAAGAGGAAAAGGAGGAGTCCGACGAAGACATGGTGCGTTCCTCATATGTGGCTTTTCTGTTGGCTTTGCTAAATGACAATTTATTCTTATTCCACAGGGTTTTGGTCTCTTCGATTGATCAGCTCGTCTCTCGTTATTCCCCATTCCTTCGCTTTCACCTGCCTCCTATCTGTATTGTCGAGCATCCTCAAAGCATCACCTTATACAGTGAACACATCTTAGAGGGGTTCCATTCTGCGTAAACGAATTGGGTCAGCGACTCGAGCCACGCAGGCCCGGTGTTGCGCACGTTCAGCACCCACTACAATCTTATATGCGTTAAGTATGGTTCTCATGTTGGCACAACCCATCGCGCCACCAGCAATCTGGCACCAATTATTTCACTATTACCTAAATACTCAATCTGATATGTTGCCATGGCCGTTGGTGAGGCTTGTCTAAAACTGGGGGTTTTGCACTTACAAACCAACCCCCCCAAGCCAGGAAAGTTTATTGTATCGAATAATAATGAGTCACCGCCAAATGAAATTTGGCCGGGTACATTATTCAAACACCCTGGAGATGATATCGACCAATGCCAGAGTGCCCAGCAGGCTTATCCTGAAATAACCCCATGTCGTGCTCAAAATCTGGCGTCAGCAGAGTAGCTTTAATACACCCTCATGTGGTCAACACCATGAGTGGCGGTCGGAGTACCATGGGATCTAGTATGTGTATTTATCACATACTGACGAATAGGCCAGGGCTGAAAAGGCCCACAAGGCTCACCAGCATAGGTTAGCCTTCGGAAGAGCGTTACAAACGGGCGAAATATGGAAACAGAAGGCGGGGAGCAATGTCGGGGCAGGTGAGGGTGTCAAGGTAAGAATATTCGAATGAGGAATGGAAGGGAGCGGACGAAACAGGGAGTAGATCATTCGAGTCTCGACAGATTGAAAGGATATATTTCATTTGATCGTAGATTGCACAAAAGCAAGAGGCCAATAGTAGGCTCCACTAACACCCAGAAAGTCAGGAGTACGCATTGGAGAATATGAATTAGTAACGTGCGCAGCACATAAAATCGTCAACCTACTGATGCAGCTAGCGAGCTCTGAGTAGCTCCCTCATGTCGCCCCTCTTCCTTCCGGGTCCGCTATATGCGTTTTCAGTACTCTCCTGGCCTTTGTCTTGGGGATAGGAGCTGGAGGATAGAGCAATAAGCGAGAGGTTTGAGAACAGTGTGCAAGGCGAGAATCAGCTAAGGACTAACCGTTCGAGTTTTCAGTCATATAAAATCGGCGGAGGATCATTATGCATTCTTCACGAAGATATCCGAACGATGCGGGGTAGGAAGGATGAGGCAGATTAGGACTAGTGTACACAAAAAACACGACACTAGTCAGTACGTTTACAGAACCCGGCCAAAAATGCGAACCGTTCATTAACGTCTAGCACACTCCCACAACCTCCAAACCTCTCGTTTGCAGCTCCAAAGTACGTCGCTCGAAGCCCGAGCTGGCGCAACGCACTCGCACACATTATGCACGGCTCGACGGTCACGTAGAGGTCAGTCTCCGACAGAGGATGTCGAGGGATGGGTGTGGGGGTGAGTGTTGGAGAAGCAAAAATCTCGTCGATAGCCTCGAGCTCTGCGTGGCGGGTGGCCTTTAATTTCGGAAACTGGGTGAGTCGAGAGAATTCGAGAGTGAACTGGACGGAAGACATGCACATTTCGAAGCTCATTTGTCCTGTTCCGCGCCCGAGCGATGACCTGGCCGTCTCGGACGAAAACACAACCAACAGGTACTTCGCGCGCCTCCATAGCTTCCTCAGCCTCCGTAATTCATGAGAAATATAAATTATTGAAGTGCAAAAAAGGAAAACCTTACCATAGTGAGAGCTTCCCGCATCCATTTCAAGTGGACTGGATCCTGCTCATCAACGGGCACGTACTCGAACATAACAAAAACTGGTAGCAATAAGTGACACGTATTATTAGTGGCGGTTACGCATACCTCTCTTGGTCGGCCTCTTGGTCGCGATATCGTCGGAGGGTGGGGTGGTCCTCGCGTCACGTGACAAACCATCCGTGCGCTGAGCTCCTAAATATATGCATTAATCACTCAATTAAATGCGAATGTAGTCCATGTACCGAGGTCTCGGTGATGTGAGGACCTTTGAGCATTTGACCGAGCAATCAACATAACCGCATTAGATCGTGCTAATTACATCCCTGTATGATGACTACAGCCACATTTTGCGAAGAAGCGGAGCATATAACCATTTACACATTCAACGAGAGATGGAGTAGGCAGACTACCTGTACTAATCCCACCACTTTCGCTCTTCAGCACAGCACATCCTTGCTCTTCCGCTCGAGCTGTTCGATCTCGGGCTTCACATCGTCCCCATAGCCGCCACTGATACGGCTGACGGAAGACCCGCGGTCATCGTGGGTACGCTCGACGTTTGGCACGCCAAAGATTTCGTCCATGTCTTCGAGCGTCTTGCCTTTGGTCTCGGGGATGAAGAAATAAGCCCAGGTGCCGAAGACAATCATGAGTGAGGCAAAGAAGAAGTACGTGCCTGGAAAACGAGTGTCAGACATGGTGTTTTTGGGTGAAGTGGGGGCACACGTACCGTATCCAAGGCTAGTAATCATATAGGGGGTGGTGCGGGACACAATAAACGACCACAGCCACTGGTCGGCGGTTGTAAGAGCCACACAGAGCATTCGGATCCGAATCGGGAATATTTCAGAACAATAAACCCAGGTAATTCCTGGAGGAAGGGTCAAGAATGATTGACACGGTTTTAAGTGGAAGATATACCTTGCCAAGTCATACAATAAATAAAGCCGTACAGGTAGACGCATACCATCGCAAGGTAACCCCACCCATTACGAGTATACTCACCAGCCGCAGCTTTGGTAGCGGGATCCGCAACGAAGACATACCCACCGATATACCACATGGGCAGTGATCCGATAAACCCACCATACTTTGTACATGTCAGAGTTTTGGACCGGCTAATTCGCTGCGTAGTACTCACAATCAAGCCTTTGCGCCGTCCGATCCTCTCAACCAACCACACGGAGAATATAATCATGCCTAGAGTTTTGGCAACTCCGTAGAATCCCGTCGCGAAGAGTTTTGTCGAAGTACCAGTCAAGCCGAGAGTCTCGAAGATACGAGGAGAGTAGTAGGTGATAATCTATCAAGAGATTAGAAACAGAAATAGTTTACGAGGGAGAACGTACGTTGACTCCAGTCATGTTTTGGCACATCATTAATGTTAGGCCAATAGCTACGCGGTTTCGATTGCCTTTCATAAATAACTCTTTGAAACTGCTCCATCGCGAGTGACCGGCGCTCCCAACCAAAAGCCGTTCGTTTTCGATCTGGTTCCTGACACCTGTACGCGTAGTTTAAGATAAAATAAGAATTAGTAAGGTTGGAGTGCTTACCTTGAAGCTCGTCCTCGACATAGGTAGAATCAGCCGGAAGTTGGCGCAGCTTGTTGAGATTATCTCGCGCTTCGTCCCACCGGTCATTCTTTGCAAGCCATCTGGGGCTCTCAGGAGCAAAAGCCGCGCCAACAAGTAGGAATAGGCCTGGTATCATCTGAAGAGCTAGCGGGATGATCCATTGGGTCTTCGTATTACTGCTGACCGTGCGATCCATAATATAGTTGATCCAAAACCCGAGCATACTTCCACCTTGGGAGAGGATTTCAAAAATACCGACCAGCCGACCACGAATCGAGGGAGGAGATATCTCGGCAATATAAACAGGGATTATGAGCGAGGCGGAGCCTAAGATAGAAGCATTAAACGGTGAATTATCGGGTATCCGAGCAATCAGGATCTCACCGATGCCAAGCCCAGCTACCCCTCGACCGGCATAAATCAAACCAAGGCGTCCGTTAGACGCAGTCATAAGAATGGCGCCAATCATGAAGATACATCCGGCTGCCAGCATACCCTTCCTGCGACCATATTTCTCGACCAAAGGAAAGGTCAAGAGCGAGCCGAAAAATGTTCCAGCCTGCAAGATGTCGTTAGCGTCCATGATCAGCACATATTATAAACCGTGGTACTTGAAAAGTGGACACAATGTTCCCGCTGAGGGTATCCCGCTCGTGCTGCGACGCCCGATCGAGGCCAAAATCGCGGCGAAATGACGGCAGGGCAAGCGTGCCACCAATTACGCCGGTGTCGTAACCCACTTTTATGGCAGGCAAAGTCAGTAGTTACTCACGATCAAATGATGGTAATACATACTTGCCGCGGCACCCATGCTTACCGAGATGGCAAGCAGGTGAACCCGCCAGTTCCGGACCTCTGGAGGGTCGGGATGGGTCTCGTCGTAAAAGAAGGGCTAAAAACGAACGGTCAATGAAATGGAAAGGACCCGTTCGATGACGGCAACTCACCATCTGGAAGGTTGGAAAGGCGCGAACGAAGCAAGTGTCGTAAGAATCCAAGGATGACAAGAGCGGCGGTTGCGGGGCTCCTCGAACTTTGTCGCGCCGCCCTGGTATTTGAACCGATTCGTGAAAAGGGGCTCCATCTCGAAGCTTACAGAGCTAACGCCAAGAGTATGATGTTCTTCTACCGGGATGCTTGCCCGAGGAAAGGCTAGCCATGATAGGCATGCCAGGCTAAGGCATATCTGATGTATCCGAAAAGTATGAATGAAACATGTGCACCAAATCAAACCCAGGTATGCTTCTTTTCAGGTGAATTAACGGGCATGGTTCAAACCTGTATCCACATAAACGTGGCTTGGTGTCTCAGGAGCATGCTCTTTTCTTCCTTCTAGAAGATCCATAACTCACAGTGGGTCGACGAGGGCTAGAGTCATGGAAAATTCTGGTCGTACAAGAGTTGTGCCCCACCCGCGCCGCCAGAAGGATCTACCGACGGTACTGAAACTTGAGGAGACAGGTCGCAAGAGCAGAATAGTCAGGTGATAAAATCTAGAATGGTAGCGCTAAGATTAGTCATCCTTTCCCCCTGGTACTGCATAATTCCACAAGCCCGTCTTTCACTCTAAAGATCACTTACCCTCGTTTGACTGGGTAGTCTGATTTGCACAGTATATCAATCTCAGGGGGGGAAATCGTTAAACTATTTCTATTTCAGCTCGCTAGTTTTACACTGAGCAGCGCTGGATTGAGAAGAGCACAAAGCACACTCCTGTATGCGGCATTGATGTCATGCATCAAAAGTGAAAAGCTCGATGAGGCAAAGGTATTAGCTTGATCTGACGAGCACGACCACCACCTTTTGTCGGTTCGCCCATCCTTTATCGGTTCATGCAGGGGCAAAGTATTATTGGAAATCTCAATGGGCGGATCGAGAAAGCACAGGAAGCGCCCTCGGGGAGAGGAGGATCAGCACTCATCTGGCGGTATGACTCATATAACACAAGCCACAGTAGTTTAAGTAATCAGATATACATTTGGCAGCGGACGATGGGTCGACAACCCTCGAGGCGAAAAGGTACGTACCCTCGAGCCACCCGCTCACAGATTGTATCACCCACCATCCTGGCACCAAGGTTGGCCATCAAAGTTGCACTCGTAGATCAATCAGTCTCACAGCGCTCATTGGAGAAGGCAAGTACCCCTTACCAGCCGGCTCGCAAGAATATAACGCTTTTACTGCTGGTAGCGGCTATCACACCGAAACATTTTGGAACTCTATGGATCCATAGTTGATTCGGACCGGTTTGGTAGATTTCCCGCCCTGGTTGCGCCTTGGTGCCAGCACATAAGCCTAAGAGATGTACGGGCATCTAACGTCGCCAAACAGCCTTCCATACTCACAGAGTGGCTGTAGCTGCTTAACACTATGGAAGGAAATCTGGGTAGATCGCTACGATACAGTATTGTAAGTCTAAGCCAGCGATGGGTTTGGAACACTTTATGACAACGGTACACCGCACATCCAGATCCATGACTTTACGGATGGCCTTGTCTATATGCATACTGCCTCAAGAGGACCCGTGATGCACGGGGATATTAAATCGGCGAGTTATTTGGGGCCCCATGATGGGACAAAGACTGAAGGCTCTACAGGCCAACATTCTAATTGCGGAGGGGTTCGTTGCGAAGATCGCAGACTTTGGTCTTTCCAGGACAGTTCCGAGACACAACAACGACCCAACAATGGCCGTACAAGGACCGGGAACTGTACGCTGGATGACCCCTGAAGCGCAGCACAGACACCTCAATGGGGAGGAGCCCGAGCGTCCAAACTCCTCAACCGATGTATGGTCCTGGGGGCATCTAGTGTACGAGGTAAGCTCAGTGTTTTTTCCAGTTCAGACGTTGTACTGATGGGCGATGCAAGACTGTGACAGGCAACATACCGTACCCCCAGTGTAGGAACGACCTCATAGCTGCTCAAGCTATTATCGGCGGGGAGATAAATCCTCGACCAACCGAAGCCTTTTTGACTGCGCGGTTCTGGCCAGTACTTGAAAAGTGTTGGTCCATGGAACCCAAGAAGCGACCTAGGATCGTCGATATTGTTAGAGGACCCCGTTTAGCGACATTCAGCTGGAGCAGCAAGGTAAGCGTCCTAACGGAGGGTGGTGTGTACCCCAATCGGTGTGTAGACGACCCGCTGTCTCTACGGCAAGACCCCACTACTTATGGTTCGGCACGCGAATACATGGAACAAGGCGAGGATGCATTCAGAAGAGAGGCGTACGAAGAGGCTATTGACTACTACGACCAAGCGCGACAGTCGTTTGAACGTGTGGGCGATAGGGGCCAAACTGGAAGCTGTTTGCGAGACCTTAGGTGGGCGTACATGCGCCTGCGAAAGCACGAATCGGCCCGTGTGTACTTCATCGATGCACTGGAATTGTGCCGTACGCTCGGAGACCTCAAAATGGAGCTCGAGGCAATACTGGACTTGGCAGCGGCTGAACGTTTGGCTGGCAATTTTACCCGATCTCGCGAATACCTCACTTATGCCTACAATACATGCATGAGTGCACATCTATATATTCGAGTCGGGGTTAGCCGGGCTTTCTCACGTTCTGTATGAACCACACTAAGAGTTTTTTTAGTGGTGCCTTAACGCCATGGGGGTTCTGCACGTGGACGAACAAAACTGGGAAGCAGCACACGAGTGCTTCAATAAATCCGCAGAAGTCGCGCAGCAGCATAGTAGCCAGGGCCTCCTGGGTCGCAGCAGCGAGCGTCAAGGTGACTGTTGTATGTTGCAAAAAACTTTGGTCAAGCAAGGAGATGTTACGATCTTGCTGCCCGTGCCTACCGAAGTCTCCCCGGAGAAGCAGACCAGGCGGATCGAGTAGAACAAAAGATCCAGAGATGCCATCGCGTTCGCCATGAAGATATATCCGCTATGCCGCTCTGGGGTGTCAGTGGCTTTGGGGATCTGAGCGATCCTTTGGGTTCGCATACAGTCTAACCGTGGCCTTGTCCTCGGCCCAGCAGTGTTTCTCGATTTCAGTTATCTCGTATACCATTTTTTTGCGATCTCTGAGATGATTTACACCTCTCTGTTGGCCATGTAAACTACCACCTGTCTGTGAATCGCTCAACAGTGCCTTACTGGTTTCGCTTCCTTGACGCCCGTCACGTGGGTTAGCCACATTCGCCACATGATCCATCACCCAATTTGGATACCTAAAAAACGTGGCCACGCGCCAGGATACCATTGCGTCGCCTTTGGCACCCACTTTTGGCACCTGTGACCCATACTACACCAACATCCTCCTCAATCTTGGCCACCAATTAGATTGAAACATTGATCCAGCTCTAAATATCCTACCCTTCGGTCATGTGGAGCAACGAAGAAGATCATTAAACCCCTGATAACCCGCGTGTTGAGGCTTGGGTGGTACAAGTTCGAGGAGATACTAGGGTGGCCCATTTCCGGCCGCGATTTTGTTCAGTCAGCGGGACAGGGCCTTAAGATACAAAAACCAGATAGAGAAATACTTCAGCACCCCGTGTACCTTAGTTCCTATATGAATTTTTTTGAGTAGGGGCTATACGAGTACTGAGTCATATGACCCAAGGGACATGTGGGCCATTTGTGGCCAGCTGGGCAGCATTCAGCCAGTGAAAGCCTGTTGCGGGATGTTTGCCTAGCTGTGTTTGGTGTAGCACCAGTGTCCTGCCAACAGAATCGACCGGCCAACCCGCTTTCTCACACTACGAAACGGGGCGTAGCCCCTTGTGCATTGATACAACCGTGCTCGGATAGCAAAAACAGGCAGTAGCTCGCGTATACACACCCTGCAGCAGAAAATTGCACATCTTCATATTTACTTTTCTTGTAGTCGTTGACTTGCGGAGTTTCGCGGATGCGTTCTGATTTATGAAATAGTGTTTTGTATGTGCTCTAGTTCAGCTACGAGATAGCCGTTCAGCATTCAATTTCACTCGTTGGGAGGAAATGCTGTCGTGTACGCCCGAGTGTTTTACTCATATTTTTTAAGGTTGCTACACGCTGAGAAAATGGACGACTGGCCGGAAATGGGTCAGAGGTGAGACGTCATAAGGGCGGGATAATCAGGTGACGATGATCCGGAATCGTAGCGCCGAGATTCGTCATCCTTCGACTCTCCGGGAACTCTTCCCCTGTAATCTACCACATGTTCGACTGGGTAGTCTGGGTTTCACTATATCTGCTGAAACGCGTCCATTGGAATTTCTGCTTCAAGTCGTCGTTTTTATACTGGCAGCGCCGGATTGAGGGGGCGCAAAACCTGTTCCTATATGCGGTGTTCATGCCATGCTTGCATCAAAAGTGAAAAGCTCAACGAGGCAACAGCATCTACCAGATCTGAGGAGCACAACGACCACCTCCTGGCAGTTCGCCCATCCTTTAGCATCTAATGGAGGTCCATCATAACATTGGCAATCTTACTGGGAGAATTGAGAGGGCCGAGGAGGCGCCTTCGGGAAGAGGAGGATCAGCGATCGTATGGCGGTATGGTTAATTCCAATCGAAGTCACTATAGTTTGACCAATCTGATCCGTTTTGGAAGTGGGCGTTGGGCTCACGATCGTCGTGGCGAAGCTGTGAGTTTAAAGTGCTGGTTGGTGGATCACGGCGCTCATATTGCGGTCCTAAAGTTAGCAGTCAAAGTCGCGCTGGATCAGTCGGTTCCTCCACAAACATTGGAGAGGGTCAGCTTCCTATCACTCTCTTACCCTCCAATGACGCTCACGCCACTGGTAGAGACTTGCGATGGAAATGCACGTTTGGAGGCAGCTTTCACACCGAAATATTCTGGAGCTATATGGATCCACAGTTGACCCAGCCCAATTCGGCAATTTGCCGGCGCTTGTATCTCCCTGGTGTCAGCACGGGAGTCTTCGAGATGTAGGAACAACCTGTTTAGTCCAAGGATACTGCTGACACAAAATACCTAGCTCCTCAACAACATGCAGGGCGAGCTTGACAGATCACTACGATTCAGCATTGTAGGTCCCATACTGATATCCTGAAACTCTGTTGACGATCTGTCTAGATTCGTGACTTTACGGATGGCCTTCACTATATGCACACCGCCCCAAACGGCCCTGTCATGCACGGGGATCTCAAGGCTGTAAGTACAGCATAGCGTTTCAACGGGACGAAGACTAAAACTTCATAGGCCAACATACTTATTGCCGAGGGCTTTGTTGCGAAAATAGCAGATTTTGGACTTTCAAGGACGGTTCCAAGAAGCCACAACGACCCCACAATGACCATTCAAGGGCCAGGAACTATACGCTGGATGACCCCCGAAGCGCATGCTAGGAACATGGATAACTTGGAACCGGAACGTCCATCCTGGTCAACTGATGTATGGTCCTGGGGACACCTAGTATACGAGGTGAGTCTTGACTACACCCGATTGCTCCTGAAAGTTGTATTGACAGACAATTTGAGACCGTGACGAGCAAAATCCCTTATCCTCATCATAGGCACGACTACCTAGCCGCGGGAGCAATCCTCAGAGGGGAAATAAGCCCTCGTCCTGCGGAAAACGACCCGCAGGCGGACGCGTTTCTGACTGATCGGTTCTGGCCGCTGCTTGAGAGATGCTGGTCCATGGATCCTAGAGCACGGCCCCGAATCACCAAGATTATGCAAGATCCGGTGTTCAGCGACGTACGGTCAGGAGAACTCGGTGAGACTATTCCTCCCAGTCCCTGGTGCATATACCCATGCTCGTGCAGACGACCCGTTGGCTCTTCGTCAAGACCCCACTTGGTTCGGTTCAGCTCGACGGTACAGAGAACAAGGCGACGTCGCATTCAGACGAGAGGCATACAAAGAAGCGGTCGATTACTATGAGCAAGCACGGCGATCGTTTGAGCGAATGGGCGATACGCGTCGGACTGCGCTCTGTTTACGAGACCTCGGCTGGACCCACATCCGTCTCGGCAAGCACGACTTGGCGCGCGCCCACTTCGGCGAAGCACGCGAGCTGTGCCGCTCGATGGTTGACCTGAGGGCAGAGCTCGACACTGTCCAGGACCTGGCAGCTGCTGAGAGATCGGCGGGAAACCTTGAGCTGTCTCGCGCGTATCTCGAGCACGCGTTTGAGGACTGCAGGAGGGCCGGGCTGCATGTTCGATCTGGGGTTGGTCACTTTTTATTCCAGGCGTCGAGTGGTAATACTGAGACATTTTTTAGTGGTGTCTAGTCGCAACCGGGCTCTTGGACGTCGATATTGAAGACTGGAGGGCAGCCCACTGGTGCTTTGATACGGCTGCGGAAATCGCGACGCAACAGCGCAGCCAGGGTCTATTGGCTCGCAGCCGGGAGCGGCAGGGGGATTGCTATGTGCGACAGGAGATGCTTTCACAAGCTAGAAGGTGCTACGACGCGGCCGCTGTTGCATACCGAAGCCTTCCAGTAGAGGAGGACCAGGTGCAGCGGGTGGAACGAAAGATCCAGGGGTGTCATCGGATTCGCCATGAGGACATTGCTGCTATGCCGCTCTGGGGCATTGGGGACCTCCCGAGTATGGGTGATGGTATGGGACTTCATACTGTGTAACTGCGGTGCATTACCCTGTACAGTTTGGGCTGGTCCTTTGATTCTCTGGATCTATCGAGTGTATGCGCACTTTGTATGCAACTTTCATGTGTATGTATATATATGCTGTATTGAGCCAAAGTATTCATTTTAATCTTATTGCAAGATTCCCGACGCCAGCCAAACGCCAACGGCCAGCGCAACAGGCACGTGACTTGCCACCTGAACTACCGCCGGTAGAAATTTCAAATTTGAGCCACCCCATATCCGAGCAGGCCCACCAAATTCATTATTTTTCTAGCAGAAACGAAAAACGAAAGTGTATTCCAGACAAGGCCACAACTATCAGACAAACAATTATTGATACCTCCACCTGTTGCGTACACCACCGCGTCGGGCGCACACACTAAAAGTTCTCCTTGCCGAAAAAGAACCTCGTACCCTTGGGCGTCGTATACTTGTTCGACATGGTCTTGAGCGTCTTGGAGAGCACAGCCGGTCCACAGAAAAACTAGCGAACCAAATTAGCATCACTCTTCACAAGGAACTAAAAGGACACGTACGACTCCGACATCCGTCTCGGCGTGCTTGGCCGCAATACTCGTAAACACACGGTCCCAGTTGGGTCGTCCGAAATGAGTCGGGGCGCGCAAAGACGTAATCGCATCACGTTCAGCACCGACATCTTGAACCAGAATATTATTCATGTCGTCTTCCTTGAGCTTGGCGGTCAGGTATATCGAAATCTCGATCCGGTTCTGGGTATCCTGCTCTTCGATCGCGTGCAAAAGCGAGTGGAACCATTCAGCAGTGCCAAAGTCGCGAATGACCCATGTAAAGTAGACTTTGGACAGGCGGGTCGGTTTGGAATCATTGAAGTTGTTCATCCGGTACCAGATCGACTTGAGGATCGACGCAAAGGGTGTCACGCCAATACCAGCGCCCACAAGCAAGACCGTCTCGAACTGTTCACCAGTCAGACTCGAGCGGATCCAGGACAGGAGCCTGGCAACGTACCTTCAAAAAGTCCTCGCTCGCACTACCAAACGGCCCGTCGACCATGACGCGAGGCAGCACACGGTTGATCGGCGGGTTGGCCTGGGTGCCGACGACTTTGGACTTTTCCTTTTCCTTTTCCCCACCCTTTTTGGCATCAAAGTCGCAGCCGAGCGCCTTCGAAAAGGCTGTTTAGGGCGCATGCATTTGTCGATGGAATGTCAGACAGATTCCGCAGCACCAGAACCGGTGGTTGCGAGAGATAAATATAGACGCAGCGACAGAGAAGGAGAATTCGTCAGTATCAATCGGCGGTAGTTAAGGGAATGAATGCTGGGGACATATTCAACGGAAATAGACGCACCGGTTGTAAAGTCCCCAACGACACGGATGTGCACAGAGATATAGTCCTCTTCGGGAGCGGAAGTGAGAGTGAACGGGTGCCATTGGAAGTAGGAGACTTCGGGGCAGTTGAGGAAGATGTACTGGCCGGCGCGAGTGGTCGTTTTTTCCTATTCGCGAGTCAGCATCTGGATTAGCGAGCGAGCGCATGGCGCACCTTTTTGATCTGGACCTCCATGACCTTGCTCGGGTGCTGGATGACCTTGGAAATGTAGGTGCGGTGACGAGAGCGAACTTCACGCAGGATACGTTCGTAGATGAAGATGACACCGCCAACGAGCCAGTAGCGCCAAAAGACACCGATTGTATTGAACGAGCAGTAGGGCGGGCGGTCGGGCTTGATCATGCAGAACATGCCGTGCAGTTGCCAGTTGATGAAAAAGACGATGTAGAGGTGGTGCGAGTACCAGAAGCGCTCAAAGTGCGCACGACGCCTTTTCTCCATTGCGAACCAGACCATGATGCCCAGCGCGGCGGTCATGATCCACCCAGTGAGTCCTGGGCCGGTTGCGAAGTTCGCGCCGAGGAAGAGGACGAGCAACGGGCCGATCTGTTTCGTCTGGGTGAGGCCGAGGCGGGTAAAGTTGACCATGTGGGCGAGGACGTGGACGGCGGTGAAGAAAACGATGGACCAGGCGGTGGCCTTGTGGAAGGTGATGTTCTTGTCAAACGGGATGATGTCGCCGAGCGGGGAGACGCGCAAGAGGGAGATAAAGTTGCGGCAGACCGGGAGGAGGATGAACGCGGCATCGACGTGCAGGACGAGTGCGGCCGTACGGGCGATGGCTGCGAACGGGTCAGCGTGGGTTGCAAGAGCGGGGAAGCAACGCACGAAAGGTAATGCCAAACAGCGCACGAGCGCCCTCCGAGTTGTCCTTGAGGTCATAGTGCACAAAGCCCAGTCCAAAGACGAGGAGGTGCAAGAGGACGTAGACGCCAAAGAAGAGCTGGCGTCCGCCGTCGTTGACCATCCAGTGGCCCCAGCGCTCGCGCCACGCACCCATGGCACTGGCGGCCTTGGCCGCGGGGGGCGCGGGGTCGGTGCCGCTGTTCGAGGTGACGCGCATGAGGCCCTGGAGGCGGCCGCGCTCGGTCTTGTTGCGGCGGAGGTTGGAGCTGGGGACGTCTGGGTGGGCGTCGCCGGCCGAGGGGTCCCGGTCGGCAAAGTCGAGGCCGTCGGTGCGGTTCATTGTGTGTTAGTAAGGGGGTGGACGACCTGCGTGACCGGCCTGCGGTAGAGGGAAAGAGCGCTGGGATACGAGGCGAGCAGGCGGGGTTATAGGCACGCTGAGAGCGACAGACGATGCTTTTCTTAGGCGTCGCCAGAGCGACCGGCTTTTATCAGATTCCTGCCGCCGGCTACCGGCCGCCATTGTTTGTCACCGGCCAAGCTCGGTTCATTTATCTGTTGCCTTTGTCGCAACGCCAGCAAAAAGGAGCATAACGTGACCGGCATGAGGCAACGCACCACATAGCTCAGCCCCTATTTTCGCTGTCTACAACGTGCGTCTGGTCCGCTATCCATGTTGCCCGCCCCCGCACCTGCATGTCAAAGGGCATCGTTCAGACCCCGGTAAGCATCGAGGGCTCTGGCGAGTGCTTGCTTTACTTCGATTTTGCCGCTGGACAAGCCAGCACGAGATTCCTCTCAGGTTCGGATCCCGTGTACTAAATGAGCGTTCCTGGTTACCTAGGTCATAACCCGTGATTATGCTTCCCAGAGCGCTGTTGGCAACCTGGATATTGGTTTGGCTGCTTCAATTAGTGGCTTTTCGGGTCCGAATCAACTCTAGATTTAGGTGCTATGGAATCTTGGATCTCCACCCCCGTGGTCCTTTGCATTAGAGCAGCGATGTGGTTCAACGCTTTCAATCCCGGTGTCCAAATCTTGGAACACGTATCGAATACTCTTGGAACCCTTGGCTCCTCACTAGCCGCGTCCTGCTGGTTGTTTTCACTGCGGTGGATACCATTAGCCTAACTGACGAGTACAACTTTCGAACCAATTCTCCTGGGGGCGAGTATCTACCGGGTACTCGCTTAACATTCTGCGATTCGGCCAACAGTGCATCTACGAGCCAGGTCCACCGTGGCTTAAACCTTGACAGAAAGCAAAGGCCGTGGACACCCCGACTACACGTCTGAAACATGCAGACGTCTATCCTGTCCCCGTGCTGAGCTAAAGTCCCTCCAGACCCGAAACTCAACCAGATGTGGTTCAGAGACTGTCTTTGGGCCGGTCCGAGCTGGACATGGCGGCCTACAAGTACTTTCTAGCTTCCATCGTACGCAGCTTATCCGCCGCTCCACGAACGACGCGCCGTTCAGCCGCAAATTCTTATTTGGGCCAACTGAAAATTTTTCACCTGCCGAGGCGCTGCGAGGGATCTGGGCCGGCTTCATCCAAGAGCACCCCAAAGTCGCCTCTTGTCTAGCATTCATTCGAGCGGGGTGCGGCATCTGGTAAATCCGTGGCACGTGAGTATTGACGTAATTTACACTGCCAGGCAATCGGGCGCTAATGTGGAGCTTGATCGTGACTCGGTCAACCAAGTGATTCCCGAGCCTCGATCTAACGACCTTTACTGGACAGCCTGAGCCTCATCTGCACAAATAGGGGGAGTGTTCCTTCGCCGCGATATTCCGGGAATCGACAGAATGTTCTCGAACATCGCGCCTATGCACATCATGCCGAGAACCATAGCGGCGCTGTGAGACGCCGACGTCAAGCTGGCTGGCAGACGCTCAGCCCCGCGCCAGAGACTGGACCATCCTGGGCATAGGAGCTCCACAACACGTTTCCTAGCTTGCAAGATGTGCCGCTTCCCCTCCCCCGGTTGAACGGCGAACCCAGCTGACGTGTTGGCGAGGGGCTGCGGCGAGCTTTCCTGCCAAATATAGCCGATCCTGGGTGCTGCGCACGAATCTCCCTTGAAATGGAAGTTCTGGTTACCGCATCTCGCGCAATGCACGCATGCGCGGGTCCGGGCGCTATCGTGAGTCCCCTGTTTTTAGAGGGTTGTTATCAGCCGATGACGATAAACGGTGTTCGCTTAATCAAAGTAGATCGGTTCTGGATAAATCCAACACCGCCCCCTTGTGACTTGACGTTGGGACACTTGAATGGACTACCTTCATATGTGCGGCCAAATCCTCTCTGCTTGCTGTAGCCGACGCGCTGTGCTGCCTCTGCTCCGGAGGGCCTGTCACCGGTCCTGAATGTGGATTAGCGCTGACATGAAGCAGGCGGGCGCCAGTTAACAAGTTCAACACTTTTGTTCACCTTGTGCAGAGTAGCTGTATCGCCGTCCCCAGGTTGGCATTGAAGAGCGGCGTGAAATGACTCGTGACGGACAGCCACCACCCGCAGATCTTTTTGCTTTAGCCAACTTTTTGCTGAGGTACGCTTTCCACTATGGAGCTATAAAGAGGGCCCAGCCAGATCTCTGCTCGCCATCTTTGCACATATGGCTTACTCTTTGTGGGGTCGAATAATCCGCTGGGTTGCCGCCCGCTTGTGTCTTGGCAAGGCGAACACCGCTACTTCCACCTCGGCTCGAGCGACTACTCCGGTCCAAGAGGGCCCGCGCGCACCACCTAGCCCGGACCGCCGACCCACCACCCAAGACTCGTCTTCGGATGTTGGCACAACAGTGCCCGAGCAACGACCCAGGGCCTTAACACAGGTTTCCTCAAGGTTGTCGATCAGCCTTTATGGGCATACTCCAGTGGCGTTTATGGTACGTTCCTTGTTCGATGGCTATAATATTTGACATTCAACGGCGTCGCTTGTTGTTTGCAGGCTACCAGCAACTACCAAGACTCGATCGAGTCCCTTCAAGACGACGAACTCAAGCCAATGACCTCGGAACAGGACATCCAACGGATATGTGATTTGATTCAAAGCCTCCCAGTAGCCTTTAAAGAAAGCTTCCGCCACGCTCTCAACAAGCGGTTCACAAAATCAAGGCTGGTACGCAAGGTACTTGTGGATCAGCCGCGCCATCTGAACCTGCCCCCACTCTAGATTAACGATCTCACTGAGCTAAGGCAGCTGCCTGGCCCAAGGTTCTACTACCGTAAGATGGTTTGTTGTAGGATTCAAGCCTAACTTACTGATTTGATTTCGCAGTGGGTGGCCACGCCGAGTGGCACGAAGAACGAGGAGAATTTGATTGCAAGTGACATCATGATACCCAATCCGCATATATTTGATGCCACATCACAGATCTCTTTGGCCGCGGTGCCAAAACTGGGAATGTCAGCGATCCCGCTCGAAGACTCTCGTCAAACGTAAGTTGCTGCCCTGGAGGTTTAGGTTTTTCTAAGCCTTGTATTCAGGAACTAAGTGAACTACTCGTTGACCCAGTGTCTCCAGTTCCAATCCGAATGATTGTGGGTCAATTATAATAGTTTTATTCGGTATAAATTGACATGTATCCGTACAATCCACAGCTCATTACAGATGTGGGTTCCACTACGTTATGTCATTACTGAAATGAACTAACCTATATTTTCTCAGTTCTGTGGTTCTTTCAATTTTCTTCGTAAGTTGCTTCGAGATACCGGAGTTGGCGGGCGACTTATCCTCGACTCTAATAGGCCTACCATGGACTTTACGGAGGGCTGCCGATGGGGGGTTCTTTTGGGAAAAATCGGAAGGCTATGTGCCCGGTACCTGGAAGGATGATCATAAGACAGTATGTCGTATGTTTCGCATCACCGGCTGGATCTCACAGCCTTTCATAGCTACATTTCGCAAGTGGAGAGAGGGGAGCAAGAACCTATAGTTTTGCGTGTGGGAGTATTTTTACCAGGGTAAAATCCCCATCTTCATCATACAGCAGGTAAAAAAACTGACCTTGGGTCCCTCATGTAGGAATTCTATAATGCTGAACATACTGGTGAAAACAATGCAAATGCACCTGTGTCATTATCGAAGAGGGTGGAACTCATTTGGTGAGCAAAACTTTAGACGCAACCTGACGCTTTACTCACTTGCTCTCCTTCTACCACAGCGACGGCGTAAACACATTCCTCGAAGAATACAACTTGAAGAATAGTCCGGCCATACGTCAAGTACCTCAGGTCAGTTGAACGTGATACTCATTGGGTGTAGTTTAACGTTTGTCTTGCGCCCAGGTGTATGCGTCTCATCCATTTGTAAGTACCGAGGTTTTGTTATTTGTTCAAGAAGCTGACTGGACACAACAGGATTTGGATCGCCCGAGTGCGCTCCCCAACCTGCTGCTTTCGCTTTAATCTATTGGCTTTGTGTGTGGGGGTTCGACTCTATAATTATACCTTAACCTTGTTATGCTCGCGGCTCTGTACTATTAATATTTGCGTCTGTAATCAACCCTCATTAGTTATAAACGGCACGTAAAATTTAAAAACGTCGCCACCGCTCCTAGGTATGGTTGGAAGGAGTTCGTCGTGTTCAGGCCACAATGTTTTTTTCCATCTACTTCGCAACCCCCGCCGGAGCACAATCGCAGCAAATAAGGAATTTGGCCAACGTACGTGGACACTCTGAGGCTCGGATCCCGCACAATGAACGCCCCTGGTCACCGAGGCCATAACCCGTGTTTATGCTTCCCAGAGCGCTGTTGGGGACCTGTTCCGGTGCCGGATACTGGTTTAGCTGCTTCAATTGGTGGCTTCTCGGGCCCGAATCAACTCTAGGTCTGGGAGCCATGGAATCTTGAGTCTCGTGGTTCAACGCTTCTATTCCTGGTCCCGCCGGGTGATGTCCAAATCTTAAACATATTGAATACTCTTGGGACCCTTGGCTCCTGCGCTAGTCGCGTCCTGCTGGTCGTTTTCAGGCGCGCATTGCAATGGATGTAACTGGCCATTAGCTTACTGACGAGCACGGTTTTTCGAACCAGTCCTCCTGGGGGACGAGTACCTACCGGATGCTCGCTTGACATCCTGCGATTTGACTGACAGCGCGTCCACGTGCCAGGTTCATCATTGCTTAAGCCTCAACAGAGAGCAAAGGCCCCGGACATCTTGACCGCCCGTCTGGAATATGCAGACAGTCTATCCTGTCCTGTGCTGAGCTGAAGTCGCTCCAGACCCGAAACTCAACCGGATTCACCACGGATAATGCGTCGCCCGGCCGCAAATTATTATTCCGGCAAACTGAAAATTTTCACCTACTACCAACGAGGCACTGCGAGGGATCTAGGCTAGCTTGGGCGACGCTTCATTCAAGAACACCCCAAAGTCAGCTTTTCCGCATTTATTCGAGCAGGGCACCGCATCTGGTAAGCCAGTAGCACGTGAGCGTTGACGTCGTTTACACTGCCGGGTAGCCGGGCGCTAATGTGGTGCTTGATCGAGCCTCGATCTAACGATGTTCATTGAACAGCCTTGTCCACGCAAATGGGGGTATTACGATCAACAGAATGTTCTCGAACAGTGCACCAATACGCCTAGACTGGGTCATTGCACTGCTACTTCCCAGTGTGAGAGCTCGATACCAAGGCCGCTGGGGAGACCACCAGAGGACTATCGTATGCCTAGGAGTTCCGCAACACGTTTGCTAGCTCAGGAGCCGTGTCCCCCACTCCACCCCGCGAATGACCGACCCCGTTGACTTGTCGACCCGGGCTTCGGCGAGTTTTGGAAGCGGAGGCGCTGCGTGCAGATCGCCCTTAGAACGGAGGTTTCGGCTGCGGCGTCTCGTGCAATGCACGCATGCAGGGGGTTATGGTGCCATATCGTGAGTCTTGATTTTTTTGAGTTGATGATGAGCGACGGAGATGTTCGCTTGGCCAAAGTGGATCAATTCCGCTTGAATGTGTCACGCCACCCTCAGCAAATTCTCAGGACACTCCAATGGACTACCATCATATGCATGGCCAAATTTGCTCCGCTTGCGTGGCTGGCGCACTGGGGTGCTGCTGCCCCGGAGGTCTGTCGCCGGTCCTAAATACGGATTAGCGTGGGTTGATTGGCGACGCGAAGGAGCCAGACGCCAATTAACAAGTTTAATGTCTTTGTTCTCCTTGTGCAGAGGGTGCTTGGCGACCCATGTGCAACTCATTGCATGGTCGAAAGCTGCCAGACTTTGGGCCAGCCTAGAAGAACCTGCGGCCATCATAAAGCCAAATCGAGATGCTCCTTCGCGTGAAATGACAAGCCACACGAGACGCCGACTTTTTGCCCCAGCCGACTTTGCATATGCGCAGCTTTAATGCACTGTCCACATGGAGATATAAAGAGGGCCCGCTGGATCTCTGCTCGCCATCTTAATACGTCGTGAGTTACCCTCCGTGAGTCCTAAAGACCCGCTGCGCTGCTGCCTACTTATGTACTAGCAGGGCGGACACCACTACTTTCACTTCGGCTCCCACAATTGTTCTGGTCCAAGAGGGCCCGCGCACGCCACCTTGCCTAGACCGCCGACCCACCACCCAGGACACGTCATCAGATACACACGCAATGGTGCCCAGGCAGCCAGCCAAGAGTCCATCACAAGGTTCCTCCTCGGGTTTGTCGAACAGTCTTTATGGGCACGCTCCAGTGGCGTTTATGGTATGTTCCTTGTTGAATAACCATGATACAGGGTAATCAATGGCTCGCAGGCCACCAGCGACTACCGGAACTCGCTTAAGTCCCCTGAAGACGACGAACTTAAGCCGATGACCTCGGAACAGGACATTCGACGGATATATGATTTGATTCAAAGCTTCCCGGTAGTTTTGAAAGGAAACTTCCGCCACGCTCTCAACGAGCGGTTCTCAAAATCGAAGCTGGTACGCAAGACACTTGTAGATCAGCTGCATCATCCGAGCCTTTCTCTATTTTACTAGATCAAGGATCTCACAGAGCTAAGGCGGTTGTCCGGTCCAAGATTCTACTACCGTATGGTGGTTCATGATAGGATACGAACCTGACTTACTTATTTTATTCCCTCACAGTGGGCGGTCACGCTGAGTGGTGCGAAGAACGAGGAGAGTTTGATTGCAAGTGACATCATGATGCCTAATTCGCACATCTTGACGCCACATCGCAGATCTCTTTGGCCACGATGCCAAGCGCAGCAGCATCAGTGATCCCTCTCGAAGACTTTCCTCAAACGTAAGTTGCTGCCCTGGACGAGAATTCAGGGTCTCCTAAACCTTGCATTCAGGAACTAAGTGGACTACTCGTTGACCCGGCGTCTCCTATTCCGATCCAAATGATTGTGGGTCAACTATAATAGGTTTATTTTGCATAAATTGACATGTATCCGTACGATCCACAGCTTATTACCGATGTGGGTCTACTACGCTATGTCGTTACTAAAGTGAACTAACCTACCTTACCCTAGTTCTGCGGTTCTTTCAACTTCCTTCGTAAGTTGCTTTAAGATACCGCAGCTGATGGGCGACTAATCCTCGACTCTAACAGGCTTACCCTGGACTTTACGGAGGGCTGCCGATGGGAGATTCCTCTGGGAACAAACAGAGGGTTACGTACCCGGTACCTGGAACGATGATCACAAGATAGTGCGTTGTGTGTCTCGCATCGCTGACTGAGTCTCACGATATTTCATAGCTACAATTCGCAAGTGGAGAGAGGGGAGCAACGACCTATAGTTTTGGGTCGCGTGGGAGCATTTTTAATAGCGTAAATTCCAGACCTTCATTATACAGCGAGTAACAAAACTGACCTCCTTGTAGGAGTTCTATAACGCCGAACATACCGGTGAAAACTCGGCAAAGGCACCTGTGTCATTGTCGAGGAGGATGGAG